>JAVTVY010051911.1:0-25659 GCA_036873755.1 Hanleya hanleyi
TAGTATGGATTGTTACATGTGATAGTTAGTGGGGTACAGGAAAAGAAGGACTGTACTGAGTATTGAAAACAGCTTTATTTGGGGATATGTACTGAATTTGTGAATCATCACTGTCAGTCAAGGTCGTTGAGCGAAGTAACCACTGGAAAAATGCTCCATCAATTCACAAATGTGTTAGGACGGACTGTCTGAAGCCCCATGGAAAGCCGGCCATTCCATTGAAAATGAATGGCGTTGGATGATAAAGAGGTTTCTGGAAGCCATGGAAACGGACACGAAACGGACGGACGAACAGCGTCATCCCATAGCACGTTGTCTCCTCCTAATGCACCTACATACCAAACCAGATCCGTAGCTTGAAAAGTGTGCGATACACAGCTCAGACACGAGAGAGACTGCCTTTACAATGGCGGAGATAAAGAGGTGTTTGGTTGCCATGGAAACGACCCACATGAGCGGAAGCAACACATGACACGTCTTCTCCCCGTAATGCACCTACCTACCAAAGTGATCCGAAGCTTGAACAGTGTGCGATATACAGCCCGGACTTGAGGGAAACTATCCTTACAATGACTGAGGTAAAGAGGGTGTGTCTGGTTGCCATGGAACGACCCACATGAGCAAAAGCAATGCATGACACATCGTCTCCCCCTAATGCACCTTCCTACAAAACTTCAGATCAGTAGCTTGAAAAGTGTGATATACAAGCCGGACACGAGCGAAAGAGGGTGTGTCTGGTTGCCATGGAAACGTTCCACGTGAGCGAAAGCAACTCACGACGTGTCATCTCCTGCTAATGCACCTACCTACCAAACTTCAGATCAGTAGCTTGAAAAGTGTGCGATATAGAGTCCGGATACGAGAGAAACTACCTTTACAATGACTGAGATAAAAGAGGGTGTGTCTGGTTGCCATGGAAACGGCCCACATGAGCGAAAGCGACGTATGACACGTCGTCTTCCCCTAATGCACCTACCTACCAAACGTCGGATCCGTAGTTTGAAAAGTGCGCGATATTCAGCCCGGATACGAAACGAGCGGACGGTGCAGCGCCATTCCATAAATTGCATGTTATCGCATTGTGTTTTGTGACCTGTTAACTTTGTGACCAATATAAGTTCAATAGAAAAACAGTATTCGAGTGAAGCCCCTGACTGTTCTATCAAGAACCTTAAGGGTGTCAATGTACGCCCGCACAAACCTTTGACTGCAGAATCCAAAAATTAAGATATCGATCAATTATCCCGAGATATTGCAATAACTAGAATTTGACCTCGATGAAATAGATCAAGGACATTTGAATTGAAATAGTTCTAGTATATCACCAGATTAATACGTCATATGAACTTGGAGAGCCTAGATGTAATCCTTCAGAATATATCACAATACTAGAACTTGTCCGTCATCTTCAACGCGCTTCAGACCCACCGGTATTCACGACTAACATTCTACGGGACGTGTTCCAGTTTGACAGGTATTCGGACGTTATTTTTAAATACTCACAGGTGAATCGCTGACTTGGAAAAAAAACGTTCTTGATCCTAAAACATGAAAATTGTAAACTCACGTGTTACTTCCACAATATTGACGGAGCGAAAGTAGACGACACGTGCATAAAAAGTTGTCCCCGATAATTTTGTAGATGACGTAATGCAAGTGTCCCACTTTACCCCCGTCCCATGTCTCACCGCTCTTCCCTACATTATATGAATACATATACCACTCATTATTATGGGTGGGTGCTGTACTGGCATGGTAGCTCAGTATCCAGTATAATAGGAACTGTGGGCGCTCTCATGTCCTGGCACATGTAGGCACCATCGTGATCTGAATGAAAAATTGTTGAAAACGAATTAAATCCCACTCAATCAATCAATCACTGACTCATTCGTTATCAATTTTGCTATGGGAAGCACCACAGAGTGTATCAAGTATCTTTTTCATTTATAATAAACTGCATGTGATCGCATTGTGTTTTGTGATGATCACAATGACCGTGCCCATTGATGATCTTGGGTTTAAGTGCAAGTATGTATGGGTTAAACACACGTGGGCCATATCCGCTTTGCTGATCGTGACCTCGATGAGACCTGTGTCATTGATCCTGGTTGACATTGGTCTGTGTCGGCGGGACAGTCCAGACATAAAATTCACTATTGGCAGAAGGGCACGACTCGGAAGTGGTTCAATGCCATGTGTACACATTTTTGACTCGGGTCTTCAATGTGCGTCGTTGTTTGGTCCGACGTCGAATGTTGTGAGGTTTATTTCCTTGGACTCGGTCGGCTTTGGCGACAAAGATCGCGGAACACATAAACCAGGACTTGCACGCCATTTCGGAGAGGTGAGTGAGTGAATATGATTGAACGAGGCTTTCAACGATATTTCAGTCATATCACGACGTTGGTCCAATTCATTTTCACACCCGAGAAGTTCACGGGTAGGGTCCTATTCCTTTTTACACCCGGGCACCCCACGGGTGGGGTCCTATTCATTTTCACACCCGGGAACCCCACGGGTGCTCCCAATTAGTCGCTTCTTACGACAAGCTCTCTGAGGAGCCGAGGTATATTCTCACCAGAACTCAAATCGGTATGTTGTGGTGTTCTACAGGGTTCTATCCCTTGTCCGATTCTTTTCCTTCTATAGGTCAGTGTTATATATACAAGTTACTCTTTTTTCCGATGATACATCTGCTACACTCTCTAATGGTGATCTCAATCAGCTGATGGACATCATCTTACATGAGCTTAACAAACTGCACCGCTGGTTCTCATGTAATAACCCTTCTCTTAATAATAAGAAAACAAAGTTAATATTCATAAAACCTTCAAAACAAAGCAAATTTAATAAATTACCCAAGCTCATATCTGGTGATGTAACTGAGCAAGTCGAAAAAGATCAAATTTCAATGATAAAATAAACAAAATAGGTAGAAACATTGGATTTATGCACCATGTTAGAGATTGTTTGAATAAAAAGCCTCTTTATATCCTTTACTATACTTTCACATGTATCTCTGCTTATCATATTACGTGGGGTATAATTTATGTAACTCGTCTCGGGTTACTAATGACATTTAAAAACCATGGATACAAGACTGATTACGGCTGCAGCAAATATGAACACACCACGCCACTGTTTAGTCATATGAAAATACCGACAGTTCAAAAAATAAATATTTAATCCTTTTATTCGTTGATCAATTATGTAATCATCAAGATTTATTCCCACATGCCTTCTTACATACATGTATTTCAGAAAATTATCAACCATACATCGTTATCCGTCCAGGCAGTCACATATCAATCTCTATCGAGAATTCTATTCTTCCGATCTATCGTTTTATAGCACTAAAATAAAGGGTCCTCGGATTTAGAACAAGTTATCAACTCGGCTGAATCCCCGCTTCGTTATTCAAGTCGTGGATTAAGACAAGACTTACATGTACATGTATCTATTGAGCGGAATCTTCGAATTGTAATTCACTCAACGATTTGTTTCAGTTGTATCTTGTGAAAATTGGACTAATAAATCAAGCTGGGATATTCCGGAATACTGTGTGTTGCAATATTAATGTATGTATGTGTCAGTTTGTAGTTAATATGTTCCTTATTTAAGTTTAGGTAAACTTACCTCTACTTTATTAAAGTTCACCGGAATGACCCCATATTTATTACAAAACATAATGTGCGAACACAATACCCTTGGTGTTCTATCCCGCATTCACAATCTGTTACTCAACCCAATTATGATGCATTTGTGAAATCATATTGAACTGAATTAAAGTAGGGGGAGTCAGTGAGTGCATATGATTTAACGTCGCTTTCAACACTATTTCAGTCATATCACGACGTTGGTTCCTATTCCTTTTCACACCCGGAAACCAGACGGGTAGGGTCCTATTCCTTTTAACACCCGAGACCCCACGGATGGGGTCCTATTCCTTTTCACACCCGGAATCCCCATGGGTGCCCCAGTTAGTCGCCGCTTACGACAAGCTCTCTGAGGAGCTGAGACCTATTCTTACCATGACCTGGAGTGTGCACAAGGACACCCCCAGATCAGTCCCCGGAAGCCTCACGGGGCGAATTAAAGTAGATTTAAAATGGACGTTCAGTCTCACGCGTGTTGATGACGAATAGTAACAAATTGCTTTCTTGCTCCGAGCGGATTTGTATAGTAAAAACGTTGTACACAGCGCCAATGGAAACGTGTTCACAATGTTTTCACGTCGACGTGTACACAATGTTTTCAAGGTAAATAGTTAGCCACACAAAATAATTCACAGAGAAAACTGTAAGCAAACTTTATTCCATTCTAGATACATTTGTAATTGTACCGTACCAAATATTACCTGTAGTACTTCAATATATTTTCAAAACAATTACTTCAAGGTAGAAGTGTTTTGTCAAGCCATCATGCACGTTACAGGTTAACATATGCGATATATGAAATATGCACACGTAAATTGCCCACTGGTGAAAATATTGTGACCGGAGCGGTATGGTACCGTAGCAGTGACTACGTCATCACCATAACGGTACCGGGGCGGTACCAGAGCGAACACACTACCAATGATGGGCCGCTCTGATACTGCTACGCTGCCATTACGATGAAGACGTACATGTAGTCACCGTTATGGTACCATACCGCTCCAGACAGTGTTTTCATCGGCGGGGAACTTTTGTACATAATTCGATATGATCTCCATGATTAGTCTGGTGAATAACAAAACAGTGTGAGTTTATGTGGTACATGTATCATAAACAATGAATACGTAATCCGTAATATCAACTAAAACTGAGTAAAATTTGAACAGAATAGCTAGACGGTACATTGCATTGGCATTCGCCAAACCGCCCACTCCACTAGTCTCTCATCATCCCGTCATGGTTCGTCTCACAAATCCGACCCACGAAAGAAGACGAATTCGTTAGACTAAGATCAGTCGTTTATTAGCCGACTTTCCGAACAACCTTCGTGACCAATTGACCTTTCCGAATAGGCCCGTATTTCAAAGAAATTAGAAGCCAGCAACGTGTCGTCACGAGGGCGGATCCAGCGAAAATTCATAGGGGGGGGAGCAGGGTCGACTATCACAGCCCAATAGGCGAGGGTTCAGTGGCCGCCTAGGCCTCGGTAGGTCCGGGTCCCAGTTCGCCGGAAATGCGTTTTAAGCGTTTTCCCGGAAATAAAACTGATCATAATGTATGCAGATTTATGGTTCTATTTTCACGATTTCTTCGCAATTATAAGCACGCATCGATATTGAACAAATCGCATCTCATGCCTGCACCCATTCCACTTCTTAGTTAAATTTAACACATACAAAACGAAGATTTTTAGTTCATGGGAGGGAAACCAATACGCCTACCGATACCATTCATTCACACAAAGATAAAACAAGGAAATAACATGCGAGGGTCCAGAAGCCGCCTAGGCCCCGGAGTCCTAGATCTCTGGAGATGCGTTCGAAGCGTTTTCCCGAAAATAAAGTCGAACATAATGTATGCAGATTTATGGTTCTATTTTCACGTTTGTTTCGCATTTATAATAGATATTGAAAAAATCATACTTCATGCCTGAATTCATTTGACTTTCTAGTTATACATGTATTTAACACGTAAATAGGGAGGACCTTTACATCACGGAACATTACAACCAATATGATACCGATTCATTTAAACAAAACTAAAATAAGCGAATCCTCACAGCCCGACAGGTGAGGTTCCAGGGGCGGCCTAGGCTCCGGAAGGTCCCAGGTCGCCGGAGATGCGTTTTCTGAACACAATGTATGTAGATTTATGGTTCTATTTTCACGTTTGTTTCGCATAAACACACATCGATATTGAAGAATTAGCCTATAGTATTGAACCCTTCTACATGTACGAAGGGCCAATGATCGGCTGATGCAGCAACAACAACATTTTCCCAGTTAGACGGCAGATTTTGAAATCGAAAACGAGGCCGCGCTATGTCATCAGTCAACTGAGACAGTCACGTGGTTGTGTATGAAGATTGGGGTGGCTCCCATAAATAGCGATCCAATGAAAATGCTCGTATTAGTTTAAAATGACGGGGTCGAATGACCAATCACTGAAGTGGAGACAGCTGGAACAGTACGCTGACACTGTTATTATCTGGATTTAACAGAGAGTACTACAGTCTAATTGAAGAATATGCCCAACTGCATTTGACTTCCTGGTTTAACACGAACAAAACAGGCCTATAACGCACCACTAAACGTGGTGCGCTCCCGGCGATAATATCTGATTTTAGATACACATTGAAACTCCAACTTAAACACTACACTCAAACTACATTAATAGATGATGGTATGCTCGATACACATATACTCTAATTACATAATCCAAATTCGTTTAATTTACATATCATTTCAAGACATTATTTCTAACTTTGCTAACTTTGAACCATGTTGATAATCATGATAATATGCCTTCTTGGACATGAACGTTTTCCTGCCAATATCACTTTGGTTCATTGACGCACTCAATGTTATTTCATTGATATGGTGATATCCACGTTGGATGGTGGAGGAAGCAAGGGTACCCGGAGAGAACCACAGCTCGTCGGCAAGTCACTGGCAAACTTTCACACATGCACCAGCTCTTCACTAGGACAGAGAGAGACTAGAACAGGATATGAAGTCAAATGTGCAATGAATATGAGTCAACATATACTTGAAGGTAATACTGCCAATGACTACTGACGATATACTTTCCCTCTAGGCTTCAATGCTAAAATATCACACACACGGTAAAGCCGTATAGCATAATTCCCAGGCTATCGCATCAATTCCAAGGGTATCGAATAAATTCCCAGAGCATCGCATAATTCACAGCGTATCACAAGAAATGCCAGGATAGCGCAGAGTATGACATGAATGTTCAGGGTATATGGCATAACTCGCCAGGAATTCGCCAGCGCGCATCAGTCTTCGCGGTATATTTTATTAGACTGTCAGGGTTTTATATAGACTTGGAACAGTCATTGTCATGAAGGGTAGTAATCTTCACATTTCAAGTTACAAGCTATATTAACGTTCCGTCATTTCCCTTCACTTGGTGAATGGGATAACAATGGGAAACAAACAAGATGCCATAGCTAGCCAATCAAGTTGAGGACTGAACAACATCGCGCATCGACCCGTTTCACGCCAAATATGGCAAGCCCTGGTTGTATCTCAATTATGACAACAACGGTGTAAAGTGAGCGAATGATCCGAGATCGAGCCTGGGTAATGCAGCATTGTTGGCCTCAATTCTTACCTCCCCCAGGGTATCGGATATCGCGCATGTTCCGGACTTGGACAGATCACAGTCTTCAACAGTTTCATCAATGCCACCGTTCTGAACTGGTATCACAATTTCCTTTTCTGAATTCTCCACCTTATTTTTCTCATTCACGTTCACGATAGTCTGCCTTTCATCGGTTACAATAGCAGATAACCAACCAGCTTCACTAGTTTCCTCTTCTTTCTCGTCTATGTCACTTTGTGGCCGATGGAGCACATCAGCAGGCCAGTCATCATAGCAACCGACTGCGATTTCGGTTTCATTTTCCCCCTCATCCTTATCGTCATCTTCTTGGCTCTGATGCGCCACAGCAGCAGACTGGTTTTCAGTTTTCCGTTTAATGTCTGGATCTTCTTGACCTACTTTGACAGGGTACTTTTGTCTTCGAGATGATGCATCTGACTGATAACCACAGCTACCAATAGTAGTTTTGGTTTGACTTTCTGACAAATGCTCTGAATCGTCATGTTTTAGCTTATGATGGGCCGCTAGAGCCCGGAGGTTACGATATGCTTCCTCACATATTTTGCACCTGAACATGGTTGTAACATTGTCACTATGAATCTTGTGGTGCATTTGAAGGTTAGAGTTTTTGGTGAAGCACCTTCCACAAACGGAACAACGATATTTGCTCTCAAGAAGCGCCTCATGATGCCCCACGTGTTGCTTCAATGATTTTCTTGTCGTGTAAGCTCGATCACATAGTGTACACTTGTACGGTCTTTCTATTGATTTTCTGTACAACCCAGCTGTTGCTACCTTACTCTTCGCATTTTCCTTCCACTGTCCGTGCTTTCTTGCTCTATGTTTACTCAAGGAAGCCTTATTTGGGACAGCCTCTCCACAGACCTCACATTCAATGGTATTCAACATCAAGTGAATTCTCCGGTGCCGTTCAAGGTTTCCCCTAGTAGTGCACTTTTTATAGCAAGTCAGACAAATAAATCTTCCCGTCGCCAGGGCATCATGCTTCTTCAAGTGAGTCTTCAGAGCCTTCTTCAATTTAAACGACGTGTCACATATTGAACAGGGAAAAGGCTTTTTTTCCGAATGTGAAGATTTGTGTTGTTGTAATGCCTGTGATGTGGCGAAGCCTTTCCCACACGTATCGCAGATGTACAGCCGGATGATCGAGTGATATTTCATGTGAAGTTTGAGACCCATTTGCATCTTGAAGCTTTTGCCACACTGGTTGCATTGGTATGGGTGCTCATCTGTATGACTTGCTTGGTGGTGCACATTCAGATTTTGATCATTTCTAAATCTCTTTCCACATATGTGACAAAGGCAGGGTTTCTCCCCAGTGTGAATTCTCAGGTGGACAATCAAAGCAGAAGGTACGGCACAAATGAGGTCACAGCGGTCACATGGGTAACCTTTCTTCGTCCTATGACTTCTAGTGTGCAATTTTAAGCTGAGTTTACATGGGACATTCTCTCCACAAATACCACAACAATAACCATCTTTTGAATTGGACATGTGTAACTTTATAGGCTGTCGGAGTTGACTCGGAGGGACGACAAGTTCTTGTTGATGCTTTGTTGCCAGATTGCGGGCAGATTCATGAGACTTTTTGTGTTTGACTAAAACTGAAGCCGACACACATAATTTGTTGCATGTGTGGCAACGATATCCCCCCTTTTCCTTGTGCGTTTTGACATGTTTCGGTACTTCATGTCTCGATTCGATGTTCTCCCCGCAAAGCGGGCAATTGTAGCCTCTCTGAGACTCGGGCTCATGTCTGGACAGGTGCGCCTTCAGCCAACCCTTTGATGCAAATGTCTTGGAGCAAATGTGGCAAGACAGGGCACCTTGGGTAGCCTGTGAGGAAGCCAATCCAATTAAATTATTAGATGGTCCTAGCTTAGGTTTCAAGATCTCCTTTGGGCACATATGACCTTCCTCAGATTTGTCTACACTACATTTAGCTCCTTCTCCATCCCAGCCAGACATCTCTTCACTACATTCATCTTCTCCATCACTCCACCGAGCTCCTGTTCCATCCCGGTCAGGCAGCTCTTCATTACATTCAGCTCTATCCCAGCGAGACGTCTCTGCACTACAGTCAGCAATATTGGCTGCAAGGGCCTGGTCAGTGCATTCGTTTTCATTTTTACTGTGAAATCTTTTCTTGCAAACTGTATCACTGTGAGATTTTCCCAACTGCTTGTTGGACTTCTGCAATTTGTATCCTCTTCTTCTGCATTTTTTTATGCAGTTATTGTTCTTGACGCCTGCAAGTGTTCTTAGCTGTATAGGGTATTCTGTCAATTCTGATGCTGTCTTTCGGAATTCAAGTAACTTGTTTATCTTAAGTCTCTTAGCATTGCGTATCTCTGGGACCATTGATACGAGGGGGCATTCAATTCCACACACATGCCTTTGAAGATGTGGTCGGTCCACGAAAACCACATCACAGAATTTGCAAATATACCAGTGATCTCTGGAACAAATGCGTGTGAGCTTAACTCTACAGTTCAAGTAATCTAAGGGGCTATCTATCACCCTGCCAGCTGACCCAGGAAGACTTGTACTGAAACACCTTTTTGATGCTGCAGTGGTTGGCGGTATCTCCGGGTCCATGTTCAAGTTCAAACCATTCATGGTATTCATCAACATAACATCACTCGATTGGAATTGGGAAACACCCTGTGAATGAAATACAAGACAAATGATTATCATCGTAGCTAACCAAAGGATTAGTTAATCACAATGTATTTGAGGGAGTATTTGGAAAAGTCTATTGTATAATTCACAGAACACATGAGGGAGGGTGCAGAGGTCCCTCTTCCAGCATCTGACTCTCGATAAGTGAGCTTCTTGAAATTGGGGCATGCTAGGAACTGGCATAAGGTATTCGAAAAAGAGAGGCATGATGTGCCGAGTTGGAACTCCCAGAAACTCCATGCCATACTTTTTGGAACTTGGTAGTCAAAGGATGGCTTCTAAAGGCCATACCATGCAATGGCATGAGGGGAGGGGAATGGCATAAGCCATTCCAAATGGAACTCTAATCCATCCAGATCAGAACACCAAACTGGGCATGGTGTATCCCATTTGGATAATCAGCATATGCTATTCCTATCAAGAAAATCAAGCCCTAATTTCAAGAAGCTCCCGATAAATTTCAATGCTCATAATTTCTTTCATCCCGACACCCCACCAGAAATGTCAACAATCATCCTGGATAATGACGGCCAAAATGAAGCCTATTCCAGATAGCAGGAATCAGATCTGACATTAAATATTCAGCCATCGTCAATAAAGGAATTTCTGCAACAGTTATCCAAAGACCGAGTTCGTATGACAGTCAGCACCAATGATGTCAACAAGACACGCGGATGAAGCCTGCAAGTGGCTCACAGTGAAAATATAGGAGGAAATTTTCCAAAATATAGGAGAAATAGAAGAATTATTCAATAAAATATAGGAAAATATAGGAATTAAGGGGTCCAAGACAGGTCACTTCTACATTGTATGTGTCCGAACTTGGTAGTTTTCTGGTGTTGAATCGAATTATTTCCACTGAATGCTGTCATAGTGGTGGCGATTGAGGAGACCCGTTCTGCTGCTTGGTTCAACAAAAAGAGATTTAAATTTCCTGAAATGTATTTCCTCATGCCAATTTGACTCATTTTAGAGAATTGATGAAAGTTTTCAAGCGAAAAAAGTCAAAAAATTGGAAATACAGGAGGTTTTGAGTTCAATATAAGAAAATAAAGGAATGAATCAAAAATATAGGATATATAGAAGGCACTTGCAGGCCTGCATATAATCTTCATCACTGACCATTATTCTTTGTCCAAACTAACTTCCAAGTAATTTTCCTGCATAATTATCTCACTCATGATTGTTAGCACTTTTTCAGTCATATCATGATGTTGATTCCTATTCCTTTTCACGCCTGGAAACCACACGGGTCTCAGCTCCGCAGAGAGCTTGTCGTTAGAGGCGACTAACCCGGGTGTGAAAAGGAATAGGACCCAACATCGTGATATGACTGAAATATTGTTGAAAGCCACGTTAAATCATATTCACTCACTCACTCCTTTCATAGAACATCTGAATACCATAGGGATGAAAAATATGCTGTGGTGTTGTTTCTCAAAAATCTCCTTGCCATCTCAGTACAATGAATCATGATGCATAAAGTTTCAAAGGGAACTAGTCTGGCTGTCTGTTCATGGGGAAGATTTTTGCATTAGCATTTACGCAAGGATATACAGAACTGAGAGGAGGAAATGCCGGCTATAACATGAACATTTTGTTGGGATATCACCGTGGTAGAGTAGAAGTAATATGGTCGAGTGGTATAGCAAATTAATGGTTGGAAATCGAACAGGGTGGCGCATTCAATTTCCGATAGCAGAAAGTGACTTTCCCCAAGGGTTTATTCATTTATAGAATATAAGTCAAAAATAACCTGATTCCCTGGGCATGAAAAAGTTTCAGAGGTCAGTTGATATTCTGGCTTCCGGTCACTTTGAGACGGCAGATAATCCATCTGATCTTGTCCAGTGATCCTATCCTTGGTAATTTCAGAACATTCCTCCTGGTAATCTGTTATCGCTTCATGCTTGATAACAGTTGCACCATCACCAGAGCTGGTAACCGTTGTCTAAAATATAAAGTAGCAATGACATGACAATCACTAGAGCTATGCTATCACCTATATGACAAAGAATAGCTTACCATTAAAACATGTTGATTGTAGGTTCCGAAAAGAGTAATGAATGAGCGAGTAGGATTTAACATTGTTTAAAAAGTCATATCAGAAATATCTACTGAAAACGGTCACAGGGCTCCCACTGACCCATAGCCAAAATATAGGGACATAATGGTCAAAATATAGGGCAAACCAAAATATAGGGCAAATATAGGGCAAAATGTAGAAAACAGGGCATTTCAGTCACCAACAGCTTGAGTTCACATCACAAAGCCCCTCAGATTGTTGCCATATGTGGGCCTGTACTCATCACTGAGATAAGGTAGTAAAGAAGAAACACAGTACAATTTAGTTTGGACACTGATGACTCGGTCGCATTGTTATTTTGGAGGATTTAAATAAGCCAACTATTCGTGTATATGTATCACAATAAATACAACCTCAGAGCTGCATGATAAAGCACAGATAATCCTGAAAATATAGGAATAATAGGGCAAAATCGGTCAAATTTGAGAAAATATAGGAAAACGAGAGATCCTGAAGGATCTTGGCGCCCACCATTGTCCGATAATTGTAAGCTAATGACAAGAGGATCTTTTTGTCCATTGTTACTAAGAACAAAAGTTTGATTAGTAATTTTGTTTACAGAATTTCGAATCTGAGCGAAAAAGATCGAAAAAGGGACACTGAAAAACACCAAGATATAATCTAAGTTTCACAAGTTTCAAGATTTCTAGAAACTGTACTTATGTCGAATGTTAGAATACAAGAGAAATGAGCAAAGTTAGTCTGAAAGTGAAAGTACATGTACGGAGGATCCTTCGTCTTCGATTTGTAGTATTTTTTTATATTTTTTTTTGCACGAATCATCATTGGGTACTGGAAGCGAAGAAAAATCTCTTTGAGACTTTGGCATGAGCTATGAAACATACTTAAGATTTTATAATTAGGGGGCACTTAACTATAACATGTTGGGAGGCTGCTGTGAAAAGGCCTACATTTAGGGCCTCGCTCAGAGAAGGCCCTAAACACAGAGCCTATTCATATTTCATATATCAAAATATTTCTATGTATCTCAGGAATATTTTTAGGCCAAAACATCTGAGCGTTGAAAAAAAAATTTGATTCACTGACCTGTATCCAACAACAACAGCAACAATGACATGTGGGCTCATTTTCCACGAAATACATCAACTTCCGTTGATGGCTCATGTATCCACTACGCAAATGAGATGTTTGTATTCACTATGACTCTGTCAAGTAACTCCAATAGCTTTCAAAAAAGTGGATTTTATACTATCATCGCCAGCGCGATTTCAATGTAATACGTCATCTGTCAGAGTTACAAAAATGGCGCTCAAACGATAGCCTCGTTCCGAAGTGCATAATGTCATCACCAATCCACCGCTAATTTAAAAAACAAAATTCTGAATTCATCCATTCTGATTTTCTATCAATCTTTGGGCTGAATTTATATGAATACAATCTAAAAAAATGGCATTTTCAATTTTAAAATCAAGTTTTGAGGGGAATTCCAGCCTGTGACCTCAACAACATTGGGATACTCCTCGTTTTTTGTACGAAACAGTGAAGGCCACCCTTAGGAACAAATGCTAATTCTGTTCTGTTTACTGGGCTAGTTTGAGATATCTCTTTTAAGATACCATGCTCGAAAACACCAAACTTGAGAAAGACCCATGCAGTAGTTCCTGAGAAATCGAGATAACAAGGTTTCATGGGGAAATCCAAGATGGCTGCCTTGTGGCCATATTGGATTTTCGAATCGAACCAGAAAAGGTATCGTGCACAACTAGACCCCAAGGGGAACATGTGTACCAAATTTGAGAAACCTCCATGCAGTAGTTCTTGAGAAATCACGTTAACAAGGTTTCACAGGGAAATCAAAGATGGCTGCCTTGTGGCCATATTGGATTTTCGATTCCGACTGAAAAAGGTATCTTGCACAACCAGACCCTAAGGGGAACTTGTGTACCAAATTTGAGAAAGATCCACGCAGTACTTCTTGAGAAATCACGATAACAAGGTTGCATGGGAAAATCAAAGATGACCGCTTGGAAATCCAAGATGGCCGCCTGACGGACATATTGGATTTTGGAATCGGACCAGAAAAGGTATCTTGCACAACCGGACCACAAGGGTAGTACTTCTTGAGAAATCACGATAACAAGGTTGCATGGGAAAATCAAAGATGACCGCTTGGTGGCCATATTGGATTTTCGAATCTGACCAGAAAAGCTATCTTGCATAACTACATGTGGACGACAAGGAGAACCTGTGTACCAAATTTGAGAAAGATCCAGGCAGTACTTCTTGAGAAATCACGATAACAAAATTTCATGGGGAAATCTAAGATGGCCACCTGTGGCCATATTGTGGCCATATTGGATTTTCGATTCGGACCGAAAAAAGGTATCTTGCATAAGGAGACCCTAAGGGGAACATGTGTACCAAATTTGAGAAAGATCCATGCGGTAGTTCCTGAGAAATGACGATACAAAATTTTCATGAGGAAATCCAAGATGGCTGCCTGGTGGCCATATTGCATTTTCGAATCGGACCAGAGAAGGTATCTTGCACAACTAGACCCCAAGGGGAACCTATGTACCAAATGTGAGGAAGATCCATGCAGTAATTCCTGAGAAATGCCGATAAAGTTTCATGGGGAAATCCAATATGGCTGCCTGATGGCCATATTGGATTTTCGAGTCGGACCAGAAAAGGTATCTTGCACAACTAGACCCTAAGGGGAACCTGTGTACCAAATTTGAGAAAGATCCATGTAGTACTTCTTGAGAAATGACAATAACAAAGTTTCATGGGGAAATTCAAGATGGCTGCCTGGTGGCCATATTGGATTTTCGAATCGGACCAAAACAGATATCTTGCACAGCCAGACCCCAAGGGGAACGTGTGTACCAAATTTGAGAAAGATCCATACGGGCTAAAAAATAGGGGAGAGCAGAAAATATGGGGAAAAATAGGGCCAGTGGGAGCCCTGCGGTCAGAAAAGTGTATTCCCATGTGAAACTGATATCTGTGGATCTTAATTGCTTTGTGTTGTTTCACTAATCAGAGAAAGATACATTGTGTACTGGTGTACGATGAAATTGCAGCCTGTTTACGGTTCTCACCTGGGAGGGGGATGTTCCAGGAGACTCTCGCTCTAATATCATCTCTGTTTTAACAAGGTGATCCACAGGGTTATCTGTTTCCATCTGTCAAAATTTGTAAACAAAATCACATCTAATGGAGAAATATTTTAGCATCTTCAAGTCAGAAATATGTCAGTGCACAATATAAATTATCCAATCAAATTGTGTCATTTTGGGGAAATCTTGGGGAATCCAAGATGGCTGCCTGGTGGCCATATTGGATTTTCGAATCGGACCAAAAAGATATCTTGCACAGCCAGACCCCAAGGGGAACGTGTGTACCAAATTTGAGAAAGATCCATACAGTACTTCGTGAGAAATGATGATAATAATGTTTCATGGGGAAATCCAAGATGGCTGCCTGGTGGCCATATTGGATTTTCGAATTGAACCAGAAAAGGTATCTTGCACAACTAGACCCCAAGGGAACCTGTGTACCAAATTTGAGAAAGATCCATGCAGTAGTTCCTGAGAAATCGTGATAACAAGGTTTCACGGGGAAATCCAAGATGGCTGCATGGTGGCCATATTGGATTCTCGAATCGAACCAGAAATGATATCTTGCACAACCAGACCCTAAGGGGAACTTGTGTACCAAATTTGAGAAAGATCCACGCAGTACTTCTTGAGAAATCACGATAACAAGGTTGCATGGGAAAATCAAAGATGACCGCTTGGAAATCCAAGATGGCCGCCTGACGGACATATTGGATTTTGGAATCGGACCAGAAAAGGTATCTTGCACAACCGGACCACAAGGGTAGTACTTCTTGAGAAATCACGATAACAAGGTTGCATGGGAAAATCAAAGATGACCGCTTGGTGGCCATATTGGATTTTCGAATCTGACCAGAAAAGCTATCTTGCATAACTACATGTGGACGACAGGGAGAACCTGTGTACCAAATTTGAGAAAGATCCAGGCAGTACTTCTTGAGAAATCACGATAACAAAATTTCATGGGGAAATCTAAGATGGCCACCTGTGGCCATATTGTGGCCATATTGGATTTTCGATTCGGACCGAAAAAAGGTATCTTGCATAAGGAGACCCTAAGGAGAACATGTGTACCAAATTTGAGAAAGATCCATGCGGTAGTTCCTGAGAAATGACGATACAAAATTTTCATGAGGAAATCCAAGATGGCTGCCTGGTGGCCATATTGCATTTTCGAATCGGACCAGAGAAGGTATCTTGCACAACTAGACCCCAAGGGGAACCTATGTACCAAATGTGAGAAAGATCCATGCAGTAATTCCTGAGAAATGCCGATAAAGTTTCATGGGGAAATCCAATATGGCTGCCTGATGGCCATATTGGATTTTCGAGTCGGACCAGAAAAGGTATCTTGCACAACTAGACCCTAAGGGGAACCTGTGTACCAAATTTGAGAAAGATCCATGTAGTACTTCTTGAGAAATGACAATAACAAAGTTTCATGGGGAAATTCAAGATGGCTGCCTGGTGGCCATATTGGATTTTCGAATCGGACCAAAACAGATATCTTGCACAGCCAGACCCCAAGGGGAACGTGTGTACCAAATTTGAGAAAGATCCATACGGGCTAAAAAATAGGGGAGAGCAGAAAATATGGGGAAAAATAGGGCCAGTGGGAGCCCTGCGGTCAGAAAAGTGTATTCCCATGTGAAACTGATATCTGTGGATCTTAATTGCTTTGTGTTGTTTCACTAATCAGAGAAAGATACATTGTGTACTGGTGTACGATGAAATTGCAGTCTGTTTACGGTTCTCACCTGGGAGGGGGATGTTCCAGGAGACTCTGAGTCTCGCTCCAATATCATCTCTATTTTAACAAGGTGATCCACAGGGTTATCTGTTTCCATCTGTCAAAATTTGTAAACAAAATCACATCTAATGGAGAAATATTTTAGCATCTTCAAGTCAGAAATATGTCAGTGCACAATATAAATTATCCAATCAAATTGTGTCATTTTGGGGAAATCTTGGGGAATCCAAGATGGCTGCCTGGTGGCCATATTGGATTTTCGAATCGGACCAAAAAGATATCTTGCACAGCCAGACCCCAAGGGGAACGTGTGTACCAAATTTGAGAAAGATCCATACAGTACTTCGTGAGAAATGATGATAATAATGTTTCATGGGGAAATCCAAGATGGCTGCCTGGTGGCCATATTGGATTTTCGAATTGAACCAGAAAAGGTATCTTGCACAACTAGACCCCAAGGGAACCTGTGTACCAAATTTGAGAAAGATCCATGCAGTAGTTCCTGAGAAATCGTGATAACAAGGTTTCACGGGGAAATCCAAGATGGCTGCATGGTGGCCATATTGGATTTTCGAATCGAACCAGAAAAGATACGTTGCACAACTAGACCCCAAGGGGAACGAGTGTACCAATTTGAGAAAGATCCATGCAGTAGTTCCTGAGAAATCGCGATAAGTTTTCATGGGGAAATCCAAGATGACTGCCTTGTGGCCATATAGGATTTTCGATTCGGACCGAAAAAAGGTCTCTTGCACAACTAGACCCTAAGGGGAACCTGTGTACCAAATTTGAGAAAGATCCATTCAGTACTTCCTGAGAAATGACGATAACAAAGTTTCATGGGGAAATCCAAGATGGCTGCCTGGTGGCCATATTGGATTTTCGAATCGGACCAGAAAAGGTATCTTGCACAGCCAGACCCCAAGGGTAACCTGTGTACCAAATTTGAGAAAGATCCATGCAGTACTTCCTGAGAAATGATGATAATGTTTCATGGGGAAATCCAAGATGGCTGCCTGGTGGCCATATTGGATTTTCGAATCGGACCAGAAAAGGTATCTTGCACAACTAGACCCCAAGGGGAACCTGTGTACCAAATTTGAGAAAGATCCACGAAGTAGTTCCTGAGAAATCTTGATAACAATGTTTCACGGGGAAATCCAAGATGGCTGCCTGGTGGCCATATTGGATTTTCCAATCGGACCAGAAAAGGTATCTTGCACAACTAGACCCCAAGGGGAACATGTGTACCAAATTTGAGAAAGATCCATGCAGTACTTCCTGAGAAATCCCGATAACAAGGTTTCATGGGGAAATCCAAGATGGCTGCCTGGTGGCCATATTGAATTTTTGAATCGGACCAGGAAAGGTATCTTGCACAACTAGACCCCAAGGAGAACCTGTCTACCAAATTTGAGAAAGATCCATGCAGTAGTTCCTGAGAAATCGTGATAACAAGGTTTCACGGGGAAATCCAAGATGGCTGTCTGATGGCCATATTGGATTTTCGAATCGGACCAGTAAAGGTATCTTGCAAAACTAGACCCAAAGGGGAACCTGTGTACCAAATTTGAGAAAGATCCATAAAGTAGTTCCTGAGAAATCGCGATAACAAGAATTGTTTACGGACGGACGGACTGACGGACGACGGACGACTGACGACTGACGACGGACGACGGACCATGGACGAAAAGCGATTTGAACAGGGGAGAACAGAAAATATAGGAAAACTAGAGCCTAAGGCTTTGGAGGGTTCTGCCTGATGTACACAAATGTCCGCCGAAAATTAATTGTGCGCATAACTAGATTCTTTATTATGTACTGAGCATCCCATTTGGGACAGAGTACAAAACACAAAAAGTAGAACAAATAAGAAAGTAAACAAACAGGTGTGACGTTTCCATTTCCGCTCCCATAAATCCGCTAAGCCAGAGGTCAGTTTTCGCAGCTAAAGTGAGTAGATTGAGTCAAGCCGCTTGTTCCACGTGTGATCAGCAGTTTCAAAAGAATGATCTGATCTCATTCTGGCTGGGAAATCTATCAGTTTATCGCATATATTCATGGAATGTTTATGAAGAAAAAGACAAATATATACCACTATAATTTGGTGAGTATCTGTTAGTTTGGCATTTATTTATTTCGTTTTGTTTTTTACACTCGAGTTGTCGGGTAAATGACCCGGGAACATAAAAATTTCTGAATGCATACACATTTTTCTGTCACAATTATGCATTTACATCTGCCAAATAATACATTCATATATATGGGTATAGCAATGGCAAATGAATAAATTTACTAACCAATCACAGGCCCTAAAATTTGAAAAGTTTGCTTAACCTGAAAATAGGTAACCTGTAGTTTGTTCCCCCATTTCTGAACTGCATATGCAAATACATGTAGGTTACGCAGTAAATGAGTTTTGCTGTGGCCAGGCATTGGTTTTTTACTGGAGTTCATTCAATAAAATTTGCTGTTGCTATCTACGCCGACATTTTGATTTTGTATGTAATAATAATCTCGTTCCCGTAGCCGGCCCTCATCTAGCCACTCGCAGCGGCTTCCTGTGACATTGCTAATGCCGCTGGCCAAAAAAACTCATTACCCGGTGACCAATTTTCGTCATTACCACGTGTTGCGTAAAGAGTCCAATTTTGTGTGACTGGCAGACTTCTATCATTGGAATTGTGTCCTCTATTTCTGAAATATTATCTCAAATTAAATTCCCATATACACGTTTTAATCTGAAAACTGTAGAACGTAAAGTTTCTCTACCATTCACTTTCGTTTTCGGCTCTACGTATCACACACGTTCCGGGCCGCATGGTATTGCGTCTTTGTTTTTGCCCCATGACCAGAACACACATTGCAGTCAGCATTCACCAAGCCTCGATTCGTTTTCCGCTTTTTACAAACAGCTCCAAATCTAATCATTCCTGCAGCCGTTTAGACGAAAGGTATCAAGCTCTACCAGGCATCCATTACGTTCTGCTTTGCGCCTCTCCATGGGAGAGGATGGAAAGGTATATGCAATCGAAGCCAGGAGATTGTGCAGTCAGGTGAGTGAAAGAGATTTTACCCTATTCATATAATCCCACAGAGCACTATATACACATGGGCTGTATATTATCGAAGTATCCGAGAGTGTATCAGACGCACATGGGTTTCGCGTACAATTATCTCCCCTCGACTGGGTCTCTTGTGTGTGAAGTTAACATCGAAACTCTTGTCAGTTCAGCCCAGAACGCTTCGATCGGAAATGATTTTCAGGTTACAACACGAATTTATTAAAATTATGTCATTATGACACAGAGTTTGGGCCATAGTTTAGGCGAAAGAATAATCGGCTATGCGTCTTTCTTTTTGCGTAACAGCCAGGCGAACTGAACGATCGTTCTCCCCAAATTTTAAGGCCTGCAATCATATAGTACCACAGCGAACCTCACCGTACATTGCCATACTCCTCAACCTGGCTATTTTAAATTTATACCAAAAATATCTACTATTTCACAAGATAAACGCATGAATAATTCAGACAATGATTCCATTCACATAAAAACACTATTACATATATTTGATGAGGGCAAAAGTAACGCCAAGGTTACTTTTCAATGGGTGAAAGCGAACTATTTCTTGGCGCTCAGGGACACAAATTGTGACAAAGTTATCGACGCATACCATCCTTGGGAGCCTCATTTTTAACCCGAGACCATTCAACACATAGACTTTAATGGCTTCTGCTACGCAGAACCCAAATAGGGCCAGTGGGAGCCCTGCGGTCAGAAAAGTGTATTCCCATGTGAAACTGATATCTGTGGATCTTTGAGTCTCGCTCCAATATCATCTCTGTTTTAACAAGGTGATCCACAGGGTTATCTGTTTCCATCTGTCAAAATTTGTAAACAAAATCACATCTAATGGAGAAATATTTCAGCATCTTCAAGTCAGAAATATGTCAGAGCACAATATAAATTATCCAATCAAATTGTGTCATTGCCACTACCTTTTTGTTGATGTTGGTCCAATTAACCAAATGGCAGCTCCAGTTTATTTCCTGGTCCAATGTGCATGCCTACCACCATTTCATCACGCAAAGAAGAAATGTCATGAGCATCGCTGGTGAGGTGTCGTCTGGTGTGGATGACCACATCTCAGACATATCAGAGTCCAAGCCCTATGACATATGCCTAATGCTATGTTGGACAACCGACCTCTATGGCAAGTAAAGTGCATTTCATTCAGAATTTGTGATATCAAAAATTGAATTTCCGATATCAGCAATTCAGTGACAATTTCCCATAGGGGAAATTCAATTCAAAAGCGGAATTATCCCCGAATTTTCAATATTGGAAATTTCAATTTCCAACGCCCAGAATTGCAATTTCTGATACTGCAAATTCTGAACAAGCGTTCTGAGAACCCCAACATCTCGCCTTGCGGGGTCATCCGCCGAAGGTGCAGCAGTATTGAAAGCATACATGTAGAGCAAACAATAAGGTCTGGAATAGGTGATGTGGTACAGGCAATAATGTCTGGAATAGATTATCTGGTACAGGCAATAACATCCGTCCCATGTGGGATTACTGGCATATAAGTTAATCCCATGTAGGATGGATGGGTCAGTGCCGTCGGATTACTGGTGCATAGTGCAGTCCAGTGTGAGATTACTGCTGGATAGGTCAGTGCCATGTGAGATTACTGCTGGGGAGGCCAGTCCCGTGTGGGATTACTGCTGGGTAGGCTAAACCTGTGTGGGATTACAGCGGGATAGGTTAGTCCCATGTAGGATTATGGCTGGATAGGTCAGTGCCATGAGGGATTACTGCTGCATATTGCAGTCCAGTGTCATATTACTTCTGGATAGGTCAGTCCCGTGTGAGATTACTGCTGCATAGGCCAGTCCCGTGTGGAATTACTGCTGGATAGGCCAGTCCCATGTTGGATTACTGCTGGATAGGCCAGTCCGGTCTGGGATTACTGCTGGATAGGTCAGTCCCGTGTGGCATTACTGCTGGATGGGCCAGTGCCATTTGGGATTACTGCTGGATAGGTCAGCTCTGTGTGAGATTACTGCTGGATAGGCCAGTCCCAAATGGGATTACTGCTGGATAGACCAGTCTGGTCTGGGATTACTGCTGGATAGTTGAGTTCTGTATGGGATTACTGCTGGATAGGTCAGTCCCGTACATGGCATTACTGCTGGATAGGCCAGTGCCATTTGGGAATACTGCTGGATATGTCAGTCCCGTGTGGGATTACTGCGGGAGAGCTGTGACCTAGGAAAACATGAAACATGTCCACCAAGTTTTATAATCATCCCACGAAAGTTTCAACAAACTTTCCATGTACAGATCTACATGTAAATTTTTGCCCAACAAAAACCTTAACAATGGAAACGTGCAAAGTCTAAACTGCATAATTAGGACAAAAATTCATATTTAATGTCATATTTCTTAAATAGCACATGCACAGCCTCGAATCACATTGAACTTGGGTAGCAAGTGTCAAACTCATCCAATGAAAACTGACAGCTTCAGAAAACTTTCCATGTACAGGTGTACATGTATATACATGTACATTATTGTTGGCAGATTACTTAGACGAAACCCTCAAAATTTGAACAAAAATTAATATTTCATCTCCTAAATAGCACAGGGACATCCTCTAATCATAAGAAACATGTGTACCAAGTTTCATAATCATTCAATGACATCTGACAATTGCACCAAACTGTGGTGTACAGATGTATATGTGCACTTCAGCTAAACGCAAAACTCACTCATTTGCCAGAATTTGGAGAAAAATTAATATTTCATCTCCTAAATAGCACAGGTACATCTTCTAATCATAAGAAACATGTGTACCAAGTTTCATAATCATTCAAAGACAGCTGACAACTGCAGCAAACTGTGGTGTACAGATGTACATGTGCACTTCAGCTAAACACAAAACTCAATCATTTGCCATAATTTGGAGAAAAATCCATATTTCATCTCAAAAATAGCACAGGTACATTCTCTAATCATAAGAAACCTGTGTACCAAGTTTTGTAATCATCAAATGAGAGCTGACATCTGCAGCAAACTTACCATGTACATGTACATGTATACACATAGAGGCCTACATGTACAATTCACCTAAACAGAAAACTCATTCATTTGCCATAATTTGGAGAAAAATTAATATTTCTTCTTAAAAATAGCACAGGTACATCCTCTAATCATAAGAAACATGTGTACCAAGTTTCATAATCATCCAATGACAGCTGACAACTGCAGGAAACCTACCATGTACATGTGCATGTATACATGTAGAGGCCTACATGTACAATTTACCTAAACAGAAAACTCATTCATTTGCCATAATTTGGAGAAAAATTAATATTTCTTCCCAAAAATAGCACAGGTACATCCTCTAATCATAAGAAACACATGTACCAAGTTTCATAATCATCCAATGACAGCTGACAACTGCAAGAAACTTTCCAAGTACAGATGTAGGCCTACATGTGCACTTCAGCTAAACGCAAAACTCATTCATAGGGATTTTAACATTAGAGCACCCCAGGGCGGTAGTACCCCCAGGTGCCATACCCACCCCCCATATTTATTTTATTTTTTTTATATTTTTTCTAATTTTTCTAGATTTTTTTTTAACTTGCTAAACCAAAAACCTTATCATTTCCAGGCAGTGGCCACCGACGTAAGGCGAGATAATAAAGAAGAGTTTAGCTTGCCATAGACCTCTAGTAAGTACGTATATGAAATGATAACCTCTCAAGAAATCCTGACAATGACTGTAAACAGGATTAATGTTACATCTACAATCTACATGAAAGGCTAAGGACAATTGATTCCTTGTCAGACTGTTTCTTAGAAGTGACGTGGGTGGGTCCTACGTTTCATTATTCATTATTTGAAATAAATTCGAGCCGACATCACTCGGCGGCCATGTTTGAGAATGTTTAAGAAACGAGTTACCTCCCCTGATAGGATTTATCGCTGGAGCATATTACTTCATCAATCTTTCAATTTACATCATTGTCAGACTTGATGTGTCTTTGAGGTTACTGACAGAAATGGGGTTGGCTTAAACACATCACTGACTCAAAGTGAGAAATTGCAGTTGAAAAGTCTATCAAAGTTGGAAAAGTAAACGAAAATAATGATAAAATGGCATGCGGGCGACTGACGTGAAGCAAAGAGTTCAGTAAGGTTACTCATATGAGTGTTTTCGTCAACGTAAGAGTGAGTGAGTGAATAGGGTTTAACGTCGCTTTCAACATTTTTTCAGCTATATCACGACGGGGAAGGGAAGGGAGGGGAGGGGAAGGGGAAGGGGAACCTACTTGTAACAGAGCAGATCTAATGCTGCCATTTTATAGTGCTGTCCCACTGAAATATCATGCCGTAGGCAGACATGACACCCCACTCAGTCACATTATACTGACACTGAGCGAACCAGTCCTTGTTCTATCCTCTTAATGCTGAGCGTAAGCGAGGAAGCAACAAGTTCCATTTTTCAAGTCTTAGGTATGACCCGGTCTGGGATCGAACCCAGAACCTACCGCTTACGAGGCCGACGTCAACGTAAGAAAGAAACATGTCAACACACATATAACGGGTGACTATGACGTAACTGAACACGACGTTAAACCCTGATTCGTTCTCTCTCACGTACAGTTAATTGTTAAACTTGCACTGGTGATGTATTATCTACATACCTCAGCATTGTCTAAATAAACTTCTGGGACTTTCACCCAGGATGGTGGTGGTGGTCCAACTGGAAGGGCAGTCACCACCGGATATGCTGGACATGCTGGAAGGGCATAGGCCACAGAGGGTACATTCACCACCGGAAGGGCAGGTACCAGATGAGAGGCATTCACCACTGGGAGAGCAGGCACCAGAGGAGTGGCATTCACCACTGGAAGGGCAGGCACCACAGGAGTGGCGATCGTCACTGGAAGGGCATTCTCCACTGGAAGAGCAGGTGATGGAAGAGACACCAGATGAGAGCGTAAGTGTGCTGCCTTTCTACTCAAGGCCTTCCTCCAGTACTTTTTGCGTGGCATCTGGAATTGAGGACCATGGCATACAGCTATCAGTATGAGGATTGTGCAATGGTGAGGATTGATGTTTCTGTTCAAAATCTTGCTCAGCTAGTTAGAAGATAAAAAATAAGTCTGTTTCCGGTTACCTTACGTACCCTAAGATAATGTTGCTGACCAAAATTATTCTATGGCTTTTCTACTTTCTACTTTCTTTCTGGTAGAAAACAGTCAAAAAGTCCAGCCTAAATAAACACGATTAACCCAGAAAACTTTCAGAGTCCAAAAGAAGTCAAAATTATTCTAAGTCCAGCCTAAACAAAAAACAATAACCTTCCAGCTTGAGTCTAACGTTGTGCTAAACATAAAAACTTAACCCGACACCGACACCAACACCGCCACATTCCCCCTCTCTCTCCCAATACCTCGCCTGCTTCGTATACGGCGAGCTAAAAATGAGTAGTTAGCCGCATATGTGGCGGAAATAAAACCCTAGAGGGCTTGTTCTATACCAAATTAACAAGTGAATATACAAACATGTAGGCTAATTTCAGCGACAGCACTATAGTTTTGGTAGAAATAAAATTATCTATAGATCATGGAAATGCTTAATTAATGTAAATTTCTGCCAAACAAAAACCTTATCACTGGAGAAGTGCGAAGTCCAAACCAAGATAATCTGGACAAAAATTAATATTCCATGTAAT